>OW203770.1:14417850-14454351 GCA_934045905.1 Leuctra nigra
CTGTATATGGTGAAGTACTCTCACCGTACATCGCTAGCGGTCCCTCTTCAGGGCCAACGGCAAAACGGCAGATTTATTCGAAGAAGAAATCAAATTGGTTTTAAGTTTCAGAATTACAGTAATTATTTGCAATTTTTTTGGAAATTTAACCTTGAAAGCAGTGTTTTATTTTAGACATCGACAAAATACCTTGGATGAAATATCCCAATCAATATGAAAATTAGAATCATATTACTCTTATTATATTTTCGAAACTGAAAGGAACCCAAGAGAAAGGCAACAGTATACGTTAGACGATAAAGACCCTTATCTGCTGAAACATGACACAATGGCAAAGGTAGCTGCGGCAACCGGCGAAGACAGAAAGGAATTAATAATGAAACAGGCCGACGTTTTGCTTCTCTACCAGACCAGCATAATGAAGTACACGACTTCATTAAAACGTCGAGACAGAAAGGAAGACTCGATGGTCAGAAGAGAGATGGAGAGATAGATGTTGAAGTACGAGCATTTGAAGAGCAATTATCTTTCAGCGGTGGCATGCTCAATTGTTTAGAGTCCACTGCAGGCGAAGGTATAAACATTGGGGATAACATTTCCCAAATATCCTCATAGCTTTTGGACCATTCAAATTATGAGAAATGTGCAGAATAACATATCTGATTTTTTTAGTAAAATTTGTCAATACAGACACGAACATTTTAACTTAATATTGGTGCCCAAACTCGACTGAAAGCTGAAAAAGTAGGAATATTTTAGCTTTCATTCGAGTTTTGGGCATAAATATTGAGTTTATAAGTTCGTGTCTATATTAATAAAATCGACTCAAATATTAGATGTGTTAATTGTTTTTCACATTTCTCATAATTTAAATGGTACAAAAGTTATTACAATATTTAGGAAATGTTATCCCCAATGTTTACCTATTCGAGTGCAGCCCATTCTTAAATGAACCAACATTAGATTTGTCTAAAGAGAATGAAACGGAATCACACGGGAAAAAATTTATGTGACAATGGAAAACGAATACATACTTGGCTTAATAAGAGTAGATTTTCCAACACAGAAAAGTCGACATTAAATAAATAGAAATTGAAAATTAAAAAAAACGTTATTCCTAGTTTCAGTAAGTACCTAGGTAGTAATAATGTTTAGCATATTACTCTTTATTTTAATCATTTATTTATTAAATGATTCAAATAAAGAGTCGCGCTATGTTATGGAAATATTTTTCATTAAAATGGAATTTAATTTATAATCATTTTATTTTTTTATATTACAACCTTTCTGTAGTATTTGTTTGTAGGATTGAATTTTTTTTAATAAACTAATAGATCTTTGTTATACTAAGCTTGTTTTACAACTTTTAATTAACTAATAGATCTTTGTTTTACTGAAGCTTGTTTTACTGATATAACTATAATGGGAGTTGCTATTGTTTAAAGCTGCAACATTTACAAAACAATTACTATTTTCATAATTTTTCATGCACTTTTTCATGTCAAATATTTGAATGCAATAAACATAATGGACAAAATTAAGTGATGCTGTCTGTAGTTAGTCTGTGATTGTAAAACAAATTTCTAAATAGAAGCAGCCTCATACCTTTCACTAACTAGTTTCAATCATTTTATTTTCCACGGAATGCATGTGGGTTTTATGTTCTCGTGAGACGTTACTGAATGTTTTATTTCATTCTTTCCGCAAATAATAATATGTTGATTATTATTATTATTATTATTATTATTATTATTATTATTATTATTATTATTATTATTATTATTATTATTATTATTATTATTATTTTCTTTATTCACAGTAATCTAATACAAAGTACTATAATTGATACTGGCGACATTCAAAGTATGGAAAGCCAGGAGTAAACCATACTCCTAAGGCTTTCATGTCATGTTATGGAGACTATGTGATAACTTTTCTTATGATTCGACAAGTTCCAAGTAGTGCAGTTTTCTGTATTTCTTCACTAAAGTGTGTGCCAGGAATTGCACTCAAGTAGCCCTGCAACTTCTTGCTTATTGTACCTAAAGCTCCCACAACAATGGGCACCACTTTAGTTTTCAATTTCCACATTCTTCCAATTTCAATTTCCAGGTCTCTATACTTAATTCTTTTTTCTGCTTCTTTCTGCACCACGTTCCTGTCCATAGGTATTGCCACGTCAATTATTATGCATGTCTTCGTTGCTGTGTTCTTTATGACAATATCAGGTTTGTTAGCCATGATGGTTCTATCTGTATGTATTTGTTCATTCCATAAAATTGTCCCTTCTTTGAATAAAGTTACCTGGTTTGGATGATGTTCGTACCAATTTGAATTGACAGGTAAACCAAATTGTTTACAGATTGCCCAGTGTAATGATGACGCTACTTTATCATGTCTCTCTATATACTCCTTTTTAGCTAAAAAAAGGACATCCTGCTACTATATGATCGATCGTCTCTTCGAAATGTTGACAAATTCGACATATACCATTTGAACCAGTCTTTAAAATTCTCTTCTCATAGCTCCTGGTTCTTAAGGCTTGATCTTGAGCTGCTACAACCAATGCTTCAGTCTCCCCTTTAATATTACCTTTAAAGAGCCAGTTAAAAGAACTTGGTCTATCAACATGCACCTGCTTCATATTTCTTGGATATTGACCGTGCATAGGCTTTGCTTCCCAATCATCACAAATCTTGCGCTGGACCACAGATTTTACTTCCTGACGATATTGTTTCACATTCTCAACAGGTGTTCTGGTCAACGTAACAGTTGGCAAGGGCAATTTCAAATCCATCCTCAGCTTGTCTGCTATTCGAAGAAGTGACAATGTTTTCGGTCTTCTTTCTTCAAAGCGTCGTACAATTTGCAACAACTCATCATTTTCCTTCAGCCTTAAATATTCAGCAATTCCCAAGACTGCTATCTTATACGCACTTTCAAGTTGGCACAATCCTCTTCCACCTTATATATATTATTATTATTATTATTATTATTATTATTATTATTATTATATTATATATTATTATTATTATTATATTATTATTATTATTATTATTATTATTATTATTATTATTATTATCTCTTTTTATTATCACATTTCATACATGGCATGTTCACATATCACCAGAAATAAACAATACTTCTAAGGTAATATGAATACATAATATAACTTATAAATACTTTACAAGAAACAATAAGAAAGGACACACAAGGGAATCAATCGAATGCAAAATAAAAGGATAGACCAGAGAAGTTAAAGACTTATAAAAATCTTCTCAAAATGTGAGCAGTTCCCAGGACAGCTGTTTTCTGGATTTCTACGAAACTGTGAAGTCCCGGAATATTCTTCAGATGATGCTGGAAATTCATTCCCACAGTTCCAGTGGCACCAATAATGACTGGAATAATTGATGTTTTTAAATTCCACATTCGCTGAACTTCAATCTGAAGATCCTTATATCGGAGTTTCTTCTCTGCTTCCTTAACTAAGATGTTGTTATCGGATGGAATAGACACTTCAATTAGCAGACATGTCTTTGCGGCATTATCCTTCACTATAACATCAGGCTTGTTGTGAGGTATGTAGCGATCTGTTTGTATTTGCATATCCCCAGAGATGGGCAGTATCAAAGATACTTGTATCTTTGATAGTATCTTTGATACTTGATACTATCAGTATCTATATCTTGATACTTTTCTTTGAGTCAGTATCAAATATCAATTATCAATTAATATTCAAAATAGTATCAATTATCTTTTTACCGAAAAGATACTTTGTATAATGCATACTTCTCTCAATGCCTGATGACGTACAAAAACTTGATTTTTGGACTAAAATGTGTCATTTTAGAACCTCGGGTATTTTTTCAAGAATCACTTCCGCCCATACATACCCTTTTTTCACCCAACCCCTAAGAACTTTTTTGTTAATGATCTCCCCCTCCCTCACCTTGACAAAATTCTTCCTCAGCAGCGGTATCAAAGTATCTCTGACAAAGTATCTTTGATACAATTTTTGATACTTGATACTTTGATACTATCAAAGTATCTTTTGAAATTTTGATACTTTCAAAGTATCTTTTGATACTTTGATACTATTATCAATTGATACTCACATTTAATCAAGTATCAAGTATCAAGTATCAAGGTATCTATTTGAAAATTTTAAGAGTATCAGTATCTTGTATCTTGATACTTTTTCCAAGTCTTTGCCCATCTCTGCATATCCCACAGAATAGTGATATTATTTTTGTTGTTATTAGTTACACTATTTGGGATGTGCTCATACCATTTATCACAAACTTCAATGTCATAACACTTACATAGATCCCAATGTAATCTTCTACATACTTGATTGTGTCTCTCTAAGTATTCATGTTTTGCGAGAATAGGACAACCAGATACAATATGCTCAACAGTCTCATTGAACTGTTTACATAGCCTACATAATCCATCACCTCCGGTTTTAAATATATTTTTTTCAATATATCTCGTTCTTAACGCTTGGTCTTGTGCAGCAATTATTAAACTTTCTGTCTCACCTTTGCAGTTTCCAGTCTTCAGCCATTGAAATGTTTCTTCTTGATGGTACTCGCCGTTCTCAATTTTTCTTAGAAACTGGCCATGCATTGGTTTTAATCGCCACTTGTCTTTATTAAGCAAATTAATTTTCATCTTTACTTTTTTTCTCATGTCTCTTATTTGATCGATTAATGTACTTTGATTTACTTCCATTACTACATTGAAATCTTTGTTGAGTTTTTCTGCCAAAAAGTTTAAAGATGTTGTGCTTGGTCTTTTCTTATCAAATTCGTGAACAATCTGAATGTATCTATCCACCTTTTTCGAACAATATTGATTAATTCCAATTATGGCAATTTTAAACATGTTTTCAATCTTCAACAATCCTCTTCCACCTTCTAATCTTGGTAGATACAATCGTTCAGTATCTGCTCTCGGATGATGCATGCCATACATAGTCAAAAGTTTTCGAGTTTTTCTATCAATATTGAGGATCTCTTCCAGTCTCCAATCAGCCACTCCAAAACTGTATTGTAATACAGGTACTGCTAAACTTCCTATCGCCAAAATCTTGTTCTTCGAATTAAGTTCACTCTTCAATATTAATCTCACCCGCCTCTTGTATTCTTTAATCAGCTTCACTTTCATGTTATCATGTTGAATGCCATGCAACTCTTCCACACCCAGATATTTGTATGGCTTGTCTCCCAAAGCATCAATCGTTATCTCATCATCTAAGACTATGTTCTTGCTTTGCACAAATTTCCCAGCTTTGAAAGTGACTTTAGCACACTTGTCTATACCAAATTCCATGCGGATATCATTACTAAAGTCCAATACTATTTGAAGCAACTGTTCTAAATCGTTGTCATTTCGTGCAAAAAGTTTTAGATCATCCATATAGAATAAGTGCTCAATTTTCATAACTTGATTTGTCATCTTATAACCTAATCCACTTTCATTCAAGACTTTGCTCAATGGAAAAAGGCTCATACAAAACAACAATGGCGAGAGGGAATCACCTTGAAAGATGCCCCTTTTAATTTGGACGTGGCTTGATCTTAAAGTTGTCTCTTTAGTTCGAAGCTCCATCGTCGTATTCCATTGTTTCATGATCTTCTCACAAAAATTGACGACAGTTGGATTAATGTGATAGAGCCTTAGTACAGCTATCAACCAACTATGGGGGACACTATCAAAAGCTTTTCTATAATCTATCCAAGCCATACTTAAATTCTTCCTTCTTCTCTTGCTATCTTCTACAACAGCTTTACTTATTAAAAGTTGGTCTTTACATCTAAACGACCCATTACAACAACCCTTTTGCTCTAATGGCAAGATTTCATGTAACTCAATGAATTTAAGCATTCTCTTTGCAATTATTGAAGTGAGTAACTTATATGTTGTTGGCAAACATGTTATTGGCCTATAGTTCTTTGGTAATGACGTCTCTTTGGATTTAGGCACAAGGATTGTAATCCCCTCAGTAAGCCATTTTGGCGCTGTCTCTGGATTGTCCAGTATTTCATTATAAATCTCTGCGATTTTACCATGCAAAGCAGTCAATTTCTTTAACCAGAAGTTATGAATTCCATCTAACCCAGGTGTCTTCCAGTTCGATGTGTTCTTAGTACTACACCTAACATCAGCAGCTGTAATCTTATCCCATTCCATGTTTGACATTACGCTATTATCCTCTTCACATCTTCGCAACCAATCAGCATTCCCATTATGATGTTCTTCTTCCTCCCATATTCCTTTCCAAAACGTTTCAACATCTTCCATTTCAGGAGGATTATTGATTTCAATTTGATCTTTTCCAAGTTCTTGGTAAAATCGTTTTTGATTAGTACGAAATATCTTGTTTTGCCTATACTGAAGTGATCTCTTCTCATATCTTCTAATTCGTTGTGCCTTAGCAGACACCTTCTGTTTTAACATTTCTTCTATAACAACAATGTCATTTACATTTGATATATTATACTTATTAAACAAATAAGATCTCTTTTTAGCATTATTTCTTGAACAACTGTTTTTTTGAACTTCATAAAACAGAGATATATCCTTTCTCCATTCTTTAATCTGCTTAAGTATTCTTGCTTTCCACTTAGGCTCCCCTCTTGTGTGATGTCGTTGCTGATATGGTTTCATCCCCAATCTATTTACTACTACAAGTGCAGTTGCATAAACGAACTGATTAAGTTGAGTCAAATCCATCAATTTACCTTCCAAAAGTTCACCAAGAGCTTTGTTGACACTTCATAGAAGAGTTCTAGTTTTCTCATCTAATCTTATTATTATTATTATTATTAAGTCTATATTCTCAACAGAACCGAGGCTCCACTAGTGAGAATGTAATATAGAGAAGGGAGGAGAGGAAACCCGGTACCGGCATGTAGCCTACTCCTGACGAAAGATACCAAGGGGACCAACGGCTTAACGTCCCTTCCGAAGGACGGTGTAACATTGGTGGAGGAAACCCGGTACCGGCTTGTAGCCTACTCCTGACGAAAGATACCAAGGGGACCAACGGCTTAACGTCCCTTCCGAAGGACGGTGTAACATTCACAGCACGAGCCTCCACAACCCGCGCCGTCGAGAGACTGATAACAGGTGGAGGGAGGTCGTCACACTAACCCCCAAACACCCCAGTCTCTCTGGCCCAACGGCAGCAACCTGGCAAGGCAGAGTTGAATGGTCACCCATCCAACCGCTGACCGCGCTCAATGTTGCTTAACCTCGGTGATCTAACGAGAACCGAGGTATCCAACACACCAGCCGTTGGGATTAAAACAACTCACACGTAATATTGCCAGGACCTTCAGTAGTAAAACAAACATCTTTACGACCTCTTTTTTACATACATTGCCTGCTGTTTGGGGACAGAAAGAAGTACACTTTTGCCGGTTTTAAAAGAAAATAAAGCTATAGACCGTTTTTCGGTTTTGCGTCTTCCGTTTTTCTCAATGACATATAAAGTAGCTTTGTCATTGGTTTTTCTTTAACAAATCATAAGTCTGCCGTGAGCGGTTTCTGGACTTGTGATTGGCTATAAGAAAAAAAACGCAACAGGTAACAAGCCAAAGACGGTCTATGGGCCCCTTGCAATTACTAAGCTCTATGGTTGCATGACTGGTTTAGCAGCATTGCCAGTAGGTCCTCCTGTATCTAGGCAACACAGCTGTACTGCGGTGAAGGTACACTCGGCAAAACAAAAATTGATCGTTGACCAAATTTGAATGACTGCTGGTCATGTCCCATAACCAATCAAAGCTTGTTATTATCATTGAAATGTGAGGTCACCTACTAGAGTGAGACAATGAGATCGCTTAGACTGACTTCTGATGGTGCGATCTTACATTTATCAGCCTATCAGATTTATTGAACGTTCAATTTTTGTTTGGCCAAGTGTACCTTTCACTTGCAGGGGAGTGTACACTTATTTATGCACATGTTGAACTATCTGACATTAACGACGTCCAGAAAAAATAAACTGTATAAAACATTCAGATGTAGCTCTGTGGGGGGTCATAAAGGGGGTAAAGTAGTAACCCACGCCGGTAAGGCAGATACCTACACTGCCGCCCAATCTTGTGGCGTAAAGTCTGGTTTCTTGTTCTCCTCCGTGCGACACGTCGCCGTCACGTCGCCGTCACGCGTCACGTTGGGCGCCATCTTGTCGACGACGGCGGTGACGTGCGCCGTGACGTCGCTGGCGGCGCAGGTGGAGGGGAGACACACGGCCCACGTGACGGGGAGGTGGTGGTCGCGGTGGCGGAGGGTGATCGTGCAGTGTTGCCCGATGAAGCGGTCGTGGCGGACGGCGAGGCACTCGTCGAAGTTGCCCAGCTGGATGCGGTTGCCGGTGAGGAGGCCTTCGCTCCACTTGGTGCTGGCGTCGAACACTGTGGGCAAGACAGAACATTAATAAAACGAGAGGATCAGTACCAGGAACATGTGCACTAATCTAGGAAAAAACACTGGTATTATAATTAAAATACATCAAATGGCGCGATATTTTAAAAGTTTTAAGTTTAAATTATAATGCCAGTGATTATCCTAGATTATAGCGTTGCCTGAAGAACAGGATTATAGTTAGATAATAGTGTACATTTTAAAAAAGACCTCGAAAACACGGTAACGATACGCGAGCATTCGAAGTGGTCAAAATGGCTCGAACAAAAACGCTTGGACAAAATTCGCAATGAATTCGCAATGGATGATTTTTTAAGATTATCCATAAGTAAATTGTATTTATAAGTTTAAATCTATTTTCCTATGAAACAAATAAGCCGATGAGCTAGAAGTGAGCTGATCTCCGATAACCTCCAGCCCGGCTTGGCGGGAGAAGCGGCCGCAGATCCCGCGACACCGCACCAACACATCGCCGCACTTCATATCTCCGATAAACTCCAACGCGGCTTGGCGGGAGAAGCCGCCGCAGATCCCGCGACACCGCTCCAACACATCGCCGCACTTCCACGTGTCTACGAGGACCTGTTGCATGCGATGACGTCACGCGACGACGTCATCGCCCAGGGTCGCGGGTATTGATCGCGACACCTAGGGTCCTACTGCGAGCGGTGAGGTAGCTGGGGGGCTGGGTGGTGATGTTCTGGGGACCCACCCACCCCCAATGGAAGGGGATGAAATGAACATCGCTCTGTATGTGTGTGTGGGGGTGGATTGGGGTGAATACGGCTCGGGTTTTCCCGGATAGCCGAGGACATTTATTGAAATGTTCATTAATGTGGAATCTAAATGTTTGTACGAAAGGGTTACAGCTTTTCGGTAAAATTCGATGAACTTTTTATACCTCGAATTCTTCCTGCACATTCTGAGGGTAAAGAGTTGTAAGATTTACACAGTAACTTGGAAGGTAAAGGTATACAATTTCAAAATTTTTGAGTTACGTAATAATAATATGAATTATATATTTTTTTTAAAATGGCATTCTGAGTACAGACACAGATATACCTACATTGATAAAAAAAATAATGAAGAAGACAAGAAAGGAAATGTTAAAAAGATATTAATTATAAAATATTAAAGAGGCAAATATTTTGAGCAACTTTTTTTTGCAATAAAAGTATCTATGAATTCAGCTTTATGAATTAAATTTAGTCTCATAATTTCTTCCCAGAATACGATTGGCACGAATCAAAGCGCTTGAGGGAAAGACAAGAAGTCGAAATCAAGTTATTTCTCGTCTTCATAACACGTGACTTCGCAGCATGGTGTCTTACATCCGGCTTCCCAGTAACTCATTTCCACTCCACTGGAAGTTTTCCAAGAGTTCCTGCATCTGATTATCGGACCTCTCTGTCGCACCTGCACGATACACGATGTGTCCGTCTCTCTCTCTCGCTTGCTTACACCGCAGTATACAGTGGTTTTGAGGAAAACAGCGATATTTCTTATCTCTCCACTGGCGACTCTAAAACATCAAGATTGATAGCAGCCACTATACAGAGACCCTTTTATTATTTCATATTGTTTGAGAGGCCTTGGGTAGCTATTCTAACTTTAAAATATCCGGATTCGGCCAAAATCCGTTTTTTTTAAGTTATAGAATAGCCGCTCTGGGTAAGCGAACGGGAATCGCACGGTTCGTCAAGTGTATTTTTATATTTGTCTTCACACTTAGGTATAGAATTTAAAAAAAATTATAGTATCGACCGATTACAGCTTAAGGTGGCTCATCCAATCGGGCGTAGTCTCAGATTTTCATAATTTTTTGTCTACTTATTGATAACTAGGAAAACGCTCAGTGTAACGCGTTGATGAGCGAGCACGGGTACGTGCAAATTCTCGAACCGGAAATGCGTAAAAAAACGCACAGAAAACATATACATACATATTGAATTGAAATATGATCACTCAATCGACATAAAAGTATTATGCTTTTCGAACTATTGGAACTTGAAAATATAGCATCTAAGCACCCTGGTAAATATAGCAAATCAGATTCAATCCAATTGGCTCTGGATTCTGGAAAACATTCATTTCGATACTTCATTACTGACAGATATTAAAAATGTCAATAATTTCATACGTTCTTAACTGATTGGGATGAAATTTTGCAAAATAAGAGACAATGTTGGTCTTAATGATCATGCAAAATATGAGTTTGATCAGAATTATCGAAGACCGTTTTCATTTTTCAGCCTATTAGGAGATATTTATTTAAATTTTAACCAATAAATGGATTTCAAAAAAATTAGGGTCTGAAAACAGAGAAGGTTGGTTTTACATGTGTTCAAAATTTCAGCTCGATCGAAGAAAAACTCTGACCTGTATAGCCAAAATATGAGTTTGATCAGTTTTATCGAAGACCAATTGTCATTTTTCAACCTACCATCAGGAGATATTTATTTAAATTTTAACCAATTGATAGATTTCAAAAAAAATTGGGGTCAGCAAACAGAGAAGGTTGTCTCTACCTATGTGCAAAATTTCAGATCGATCGGTGAAACGGTGCGACTTCTATTGCTCCAGATAACAGACAAAAATATACACACACAAAAAAAAAAAAGAGGTCCATGCCAAAAGAGCCAAAAGGAGACGCTCGCTTCGCTCGCTCAATCATGCCATACACAATCCTTCAAAAAAATTAAACACTTCTCGTGTCTAGTTTCTGAGATAAATTGAGTTTTCTTCCCAATGTTATCTTATGGCAGACAAGTAAAATCGTGTCACATTTAGGCTAATAATGAAGATCTAATTTTCATGTTGTCCCAACTTTGAGCAAAAATCTTATTTTCTAATAGTTAGTTGGACATTCTATTAGGAAAAAAATAAAAACAATACCAACGTGAGCTGTTTTAAAAGTTATAAACAAAAAACGAACTGATTTCCCTATACCTCCTGTGCTAAAGTTTTGTTCATTCTCGGAAGGCAATACATTGAAACCTCGCTGTAAGACAGGGGTTGCAAGTTAAATGACATTTTATGATTCTTTTATACATAGTTGAAATGTTGGAAAAAGTAGTTTATGATGGTAATTTCAAAAAATAAATATTTAGACTGTATGCCACCCACTAGAGTACTTTATGACACTTGGTACTACTTCAAAGTGTTACAAACGATTATTTTACCCTTAATATCGTCTTAAACACTTTGAGGTCGTACCAGAGGTCATAACGTACTCCAGTGTGTGGCAAAAGGTGTAATGGTTCGTTACTATCTGATTTTTAACATTCTGTTAGTGTGAAGAAAATTGAAATAAAACGCGATTCCCGTTCGCTTGTCCCAAGGCCTTCACAATAAATGAAACACGATCTCAGTAAACCCCGGCACCATTGTCATTTGTGTTCGCATTTCAGGTCAAACGAAGTCATCCGAATCCGAATCCGAATCAGGTCAATATTTGGACAAACGATTATTAGTAGGACAATTATTATTTTTTTATGTTTTGATTTGATTTTTCTCACGAGTTTTCCTATAATTATTATTAATTATTATAAGTACGACAAAAGAGCTTTCAGGTATGTGGTTCCAGCAATATTTAATAAAATACCAACAGATTTAAAAAACTACAAAATTATCAAATTATTAAATATGACATCAAAAACTGATTATTACGTTCCTTGGAGTAGCAAATACCAAAAATACCTAAAATGCTGGTCCCAATGACCAGCAAAGCTTAAGTTGATTCAATCGGTCTAGTTTAAATTTAAAAATCACATGAAAGATGGTTTTAAATTTTAGCCAATGGGAGGGTTTGGCTGAAACTTTTTACGATTGGGGACAATGTTGGTTGCAATGACTTTGCTAAATTTCAAATTGATCGGACCAATCAATGGAAAGATTTTTTTTAAATTTGAACCAATTA
This sequence comes from Leuctra nigra, assembly GCA_934045905.1. Classification (NCBI taxonomy): domain Eukaryota; kingdom Metazoa; phylum Arthropoda; class Insecta; order Plecoptera; family Leuctridae; genus Leuctra; species Leuctra nigra. The sequence goes on from OW203770.1 coordinate 14,430,209, forward strand.
CAGGATCCCGTTTAAAAACGATCCCGTGACCGCATAGATAACGTTAGTATGTGTACAAAATTTCAGATCGATTGGTTGTGCGGAATGACCTGGGCAGTGCAGGCAAAAAAATAGACGAGTACCGTGGTGACGCTCTGTACGCTCGCTCAATCAATTATTTCGAGCAAGATCGGTTTCTTAGTTTCACCGTAAAAGTAATTCAGAGTTTAAACTCCGCTTTACTGATTGATAATCTACGCGAGAAGATGTGATCAAGGTCCTCAATACGGTGCCAATGCATTCAATCAAAGGGATCCAAGTTTATTAAAAAATATGTTTATATTAAATATTCCTAATTAGAGTCGGCGAATACTTTGAACTAAGCCTATGGACGCAAATTAGATTTTGAATCCTTAAATTTTTTAAATATTTTCGAAATAATTAAATATCGATTGGTTTTTCCTTTGTTTGAAAAGAAAACGAAAGGTAACTGGAGATTTTCAAAGCAAAGAAAATGTTCAAACTGAAGTATACTATACCAACTTCATTAAATAAATTGCAAGATATCAAAAATCAAAAAACTTAAGAATTTGTTAAGGACCAAACATTGCCTTTGTCCATATGAATTTATCGATGTCACAAATTTATCTCCGTTTCATTTAAAATGCATTTTATAATGATACAGAAAGGAGGTACAGAATACCGCCTTCATCTGTAATGAAATTACTTTTGAAACAAAGGAGCTGACTCGTTGAACGAGTTTGCATGCATTCTTTCACTCTTTTCAAAGCTGAGAAATTCAGCTTTGACGAACCTGCTGCAGGGCAGAATAAAGCTTTCGTATTCAATGACACGTGCTTCTAGAGTTGTGTGAGCTTTGAAAGCTCGTGCTTTTACCGCTTCTTCGCGAGATTAATCAAAGTGTTTGCATAGTTTGAAACTAAAGACGCGAAGCGATGTTTCATTACATTTCGTGTTCTTGCGAAGTGAGTTCAGGAGATTGTGACGACGTGATCATGAAAAAAAATACGATAATAACAGTCTGATGTTTGAAGATAGAAGAAATGACAGATCAAATTAAGGTGATGCAAGCGCGAGCGATTTTGCTGCCTTATGTAGACACTTTTTTGGATACGATTGGGGACAAAATGGGTTGACGAAATGATTTGAAATTTTCTTCACGATTAGATAAAAGAAAAACTTTGGCTTATCACTTGGTACATTTTTAATTATTTGCTTTGTTAATTAATAATAATTTGTTGATTATTGGTGGGAAAATGATATATTTTCTTGTCTATCGCTGGGTGCCGTATGAAACTTGATTTTAAAAATGTGCAGTCTTTTATCTAATCACGATTAAAATTTGAGATCATATTGGTTAACGGGTTTGGTCTCCAATCGTTACGTAAATTTTATAGTTTTGCGCAGATGTTTTCAATAACCGGTGCCTAATTAACTATGCAAGAAGCAAACATTAAAAAGTGCTACTAATATACAATCAAACTTATCATGTAAACATCCTATCAAAGTTACACCCACTTATGAAACAATTTTTCTCTCTCAATTTGCTAAAACGGCCGAGCGCTTGCACCACCTTAAGGGGGTTCCAGGGTTTCGGCATAGGAATGAGAATTTGCTGTAATTCACACCAAAGATTAATGAAACCATATTACATACAACTAGCAAAAAATATTTTCCCCTTACGGTATGAAATAATTAGATATTCTTGATTGAAGATCATCTTTTCCCCCATAAGATAACACAGGGAGACATGAAATCGTCCCGGAAAATTGGCCTTAAATTGCTCCTAAAACCGCAAGAGGAATGACAAATTATTGAAAATAGTCTCAAATTAATGATAATAATTTTTAGAATAAGACTGCCGTTTGAAGATATGGGGTCACGGGCCAAATAAGAAAGAAAATGTGTACAATGTGTGAAATTTACCATAAATTTGGCAATATTGCACTACAAATATGAACTATTTTTGGATAGTTTAATTGGAACTTCAATTAAAAACATATAATTGGAGCACACGGTAAGATATAATTGTTTTATGCTGTTGTTTGAGGTATTATTTCATCAAAGATTTGTATAAATTACGGCGAATTCTAAGCACCATGGCTGGAGCAGATTGAGTACGTCTTTCTCAAGAATAAAATTAAGTAGCAGTTGGTTCGTGTTTTGGGATTGTATTCCGTAGGTCCAGTGTTCGATTCTAGCGGGCTTCATTCCTGGCTGTGTTTCTATTCTTATAGTTTTCCTCAGTCGAGAGCATAATGTGCATGAATTCACAGTTTGCACGAGCTTCTTTTGTTTTACAATAACAATGGGAAAAGTACACGTTCGACCATTTTGGTGTTTCAAATGAATCAGTTTTAAGCATAGTATAAAGATCAGCCCGTTCACGTCTTCACGTAGTAACGTCACTCCAGGATGAAACTGGTTTCAGCGCCGATGGTGGCGCCCCAAGTAGCCACCTTAGTGCAACTCATTTTCAAGGGATGAAAAATTGCCGCCAGAAATTCAAATGGCTCAGTGAATTCGCAATATATTTGATAAATATTTATGATATTAAATCATTTTTGTAATTCAAAGAAAACTCATGATATAACTATTTAATATTTATTACATTCAATGATATTACACGCTATAAATGCAATTATAATTGGCAAGTGTTACTGTAGCAGGTTTAGTCAGTTGGTCCTAGATTGGTCAGTCTATTACAAAAAATACATACATTATTTTATTATTCCCAATGCCTATGTGTCTTCCATGGCTTTATTAACACAAGTAGAAAATGATTGAACAGTTAATTTCAGATTCCAAATAAAACACAGCTCTCTTTGCACAAAACACTTTGAGGTAGACCAATGTGCAAATGCACTCTCCATAAGATTATAGTGTTACCTTTGGATGCTATTACAACTCAATTTGAGGTGCCAAACCTATGAGGTATTATGCCTAGATATTATATCATACTACACTACCTTTGTGTTACCAAGATATAGACATAATATACATCTTGATACTCACTGTCAACATTGTGATCAAAAAGTATTTCACTAGAATCAAATTGTTTTGAGGTAAAACTATGCTACTTAGAAATAGGTAGGTTGGTAAGTCACTTTCTTATTGAATAGTGCAAGCCGTGATTTAGATAAATGTTTATTCAGTTAGCCTACCTTACGGATCGTAGAATATACAGATACAAGCCAAACAAAGAGAATATACTTTTACTACCACAGACATCCAACACACGAAACAACAACACTTCACATCGAAATCTTCTTCTTGCAATTTGTCAGCTTGTATTGGCGAAAGTCAAACTTATTGTTCAATATACCTATGTATGAAGGAGTGTAAAGTCATCCAGTTTGACGTGTGGTGATCGTAGGTTTGACTGAACTGCATTCAAACTGTTTGACAGTTAGTTGGTCTTCTTTGTTGGTCTTAGATTCAACTTTGTAGGCTGAGCCTAGGCCGCCTCTGCCAAGACTGTCGTATCATTCTTCTTTCGTCACGAACTGTCAGTTGTCGGGCGAGATCAGAATCCGGACTGTTTCTCCAAATCTATGTTCAAAGATAAATTATAGGTATAATTAATTAACTTAAACGAAAAGTATGCATCTTACTCAGTTAATTTATGGGAGAGAAAATAAGTGAACTAACCTTCGTCCAGTCTCTGCGCCGCGCCGTGATGTCTTCTATCTTTCGAATTTCACAGTATTTTGCAACAAAAACTGATTTACGTGAAGCTAACTATACCATTTTATATTGTGTACTAAGTGTCACATGTCACAAGCAGCACTATTTAATAGTAAATGGTGAAATTATGCAAAAAGACGTCAATCTTGGCTTTGTTTACATGCAATGCAAATGGCAATGGATGGTTGAATTGCTGTTTACTACTGTGGTTACTAGGGGCGCCACCGTCGACATTTGAAACTAGCGCGCCAATGTTAAATTAGCTAAGTGACGCTACTAAGTAGATGAATATACTATGTTTTAAGGTAGAGCAATCGATCGATATATACAAAAATATTTGTTCTTGAAATTACATGTTCAAAAAACGTTTTCCTATATTTCAACTATATTTAAATATAACAGACTCATTTAAAGTCCTGTAGTTTGCAACTCCAGTCCAACAACGAGTTTTCAATTTTAGGTCATCAGAGCATAGAGATATATTACAGAGAGGGGTAACTACTGGTTAATGCTTGACTAATTTTGAAAGATCCTTTTTCTCCATATTGGAGATATTTAATAATTCACTGCCACTGAAATGGAAAATTAATTCGGAAGGCAGTGAAAAAATTACTTTGAGCTGTCAAATTTTAAACTTACTAGAAACACGTTTTTAACTTGAATCAGAAGACTATTACAATATTATATCTTGTTTTTACTGTACATTTATTTGTTCTGTGTTGTTTGTTACTGTGAAGTATGCACTGAAGGTTAGTACAAAGTAACATTCAAGTCTCTTGCCAACAACATTACAATCGAGGGGGGTGCCATTTTTAAAGTAATTTTTGAAATAATCTCCAAGATGGTGGCTGAGCATGCTCAGATCTACCCTGACAATGTACATCGCATCATACCAAGGCTGGCTATCTACTTGCCCCTCTCTGTAAGTATATGAATCTCTATGATCAGAGGATGAACAAAACTTTAACATGGGAGGTATAGGAAAATAATTTCGAATTTGGCTTATAACTTTTAAAAAAGCTCACGTTGGTATTGTTTTCAATTTTTTTCTGATAGTATGTTCATATGTCTACCATAATAAAAAATTTCTTTCAAATCTATCGACGCAAAAAAATAGATCTTCATTATAGCCTAAAAATGACATAAGATATAAGATAACATAAGACAACTTGGGGAAAACAAATCGATTTATCTCAGAAACTGGACACGCGAATTGTTTAATTTTTTCAGGGATTGAGTTTTGCATGATTATCAATAAGTCACCAAAATTTCAAGTTAATCGGACACATTGAGGTTATGGTGGTTATACCTTAACTTGGAAAACGCTCTGTGTAACGCTAAGCGAGCGTTGGTAAGCGAGCCTCCAATTTCACGGCGACTTCGACTCTTCAGTTCAAGGCAAGGTAGTTAGAGCAGAAACTTTCAAACGCATATGAAACTGATAATGACCGTTCAACAGTCGATCTGATATTGTGTAGACACACTTATATCATATGAGTGGCCCCAAGTATATTTTTTGAAGGAGATCCTGGGATTTTTTAAAATTCACACGGAACCGTTCAATCATAAAGGTTCAATCTATCAACTTAAAACTTTGCATGGTTATTTTGACCAATATTTTAGGAATTTTTTATATAAGTCTGTGACGAAATTCTAGAATGATTGGCTTTTAAGGTGGCTGTATAGGCACCGAGAGTTCGCCACGAGTGAGAGAAATTAGCAACTTTTGTGGGAAGATCGTCAACTGTTTTATTTCTCATTGGCCGTGACCTAGCAACCGATCAGATGTCAACAAATGTACTCAAAATATTTCGGAATCAAACTAAGTCGCGCAAATTAATATTGTGATCAGATTCAGTGAAATTGTGAACACTTTATTATTAATATTTTGTAGGCGAATAAACATTAGATAAACATGTGTAAATTTTAAGAATTGATAATGCGTAATATGTGCAGCAACATAACATATAACTGCAGCGACTTGGACGCCTTGCCAAAAGGTAAGCTTCCTTCCCACAGATTAGGTGGCTCTGTCTGTACTTTTTACAGTGCCATCTGTTGTCTAAACACGCTGCCTATATCACGTGACTTTATTTCTCTACATCCGATCAAAAAAAATAGTTACCTATGAGTACATACCTTACATCGTTCATGTTGAATAATCCAAGGTGATTTATGAAGAAAATTCACTGCATACTGGAGCTTATCAATATTTGCAGTCAATATTATTTAATTTTGCAGTGGTTTTATAATAAAAAAACACAAATATCGTGTATACGTACGCGTGTAAAGACTGTCAAAACCAAGTGCTGTTCGTTTAAACATTACATTCATAATAGTGGATATAATTAATATCTCAACATTTCACTGGAAAGACGAAGAATGAGCGCATGTTATACATTCTGACATTGCGTCAGGTTTGTGATGCATATATGCCTTTTTATTAGAGTAATGTTTGCTTTTCTTGGCTGCTCGTAGAATTTCCTTCAACTTCAGGTCTTGATTTGAGAATATTTAGGTGCAAGGAAGTAAAATCATCTAATATATTATTTTCGCAGTTCTTTTCTGCGTAGATTTAGTTCCAACTGATGTGTCCCAACTTATCTGATGAGGGAGAAGTCCTTGTTAAACTGAACCCTTCCAATAGAAAATGTGTAGCTTTTTGGTTAAAAAGTCACGTGATATACAGGGACCTTAATGACATTTTCGATAGACAGAATTTCGGTTCGAGATGTTGCGCGTATCCGTGCTCGCTCATCAACGCGTTACCCAGAGCGTTTTCCTAGTGTACTAATATGAATCGTTGAAAATATAATGACGTTAAGAAATGTCATCACAGAATTGACCTCGGGGTTCTGCTGACGCCATCTTTATGTAATCTAGTCACGAACAATTCTTGAACAACAATTGCTCTTATGAGACTCGTGGCGATATCTTTCGATAATTACTGAAGTTGGGTCAATTGTTCCCGTAACAGGTGAACGTGTTGATGAGGGGTGAAATGCATGGAAATAACACTATAGTTTCATTCATGAACCGTGTTAAATACATTATATCAGTGGTACTAACCTGCGGCCCGCGGGACTAATTTTTGTGGCCCCCCAGTTGATGTTTCAAATACCTATTTATTCACAAAATGAGTCCACTGAAAAAATTATATTAAAAAATATATCATTTAATTTGAGACATATTTTGAGAGTTGTCATGTTAGGATCCATCGCATGAGGGTGAAAATACGAGGAATGAAACTTCATACATGTTGCAACGAAAATGAAGCCATTCATTAATTCCGAAAATGGTAAAAAGTGTCTGGTATGGCGTGTGAAATATTGTTCGATTCGTTTCCTAATAAAAAAGACATGAATGAACAGAATGAACCAGGCACGTATGGGAAGGATCACTTATAAATTTGCTTCAATTCTAAAAAAAAAAAAGCCCTGCGGCGCCAAAACTGGAGGGTATTTTTCTTCAGTTCGTGCATTTTCACTTTTAAATTGTTAAAATCTAAAAAACACCCTGCGGGGCTAAACCTGAGGGGCTTAACCCCCCCCCCCCCCCCCCCTCCTCTATTGATAAAAGTAGTTCCTGCTCAAGTGATCATTATTGATTTTTTTTCTTTAAATTGCGGCCCGCCAAAAAAAGCAAATGTGTATTATTGGCCCGCATGCCAAAGAGGTTGAGTACTACTGCATTATATGATCAATTAGAGGTGAAACAAAGAGATATATCATGCCAGAAATCAATATGCAAACGAATAAGATAATTATTTACATCATTTTCTGAAAAATCGTGGGTGATCTGTTACAAGGCACCGAGTGTTGACTCACTTTTGTTTCTGAAAATGAGAAACAGCGTCATGGGTGGCATAAATTAGCAACTCTTGGTATGATCCTCATACCCTTAGTTGCAGCAATTAGTAAACATTACTCATTGTATGCATTCTAACAATAATACTCCAAATGATATTTCGCTGTGCAAAATGTATGAAGTGTTAAAAATTCCCCTGAGTCTGATAAAATTATTAGTTTGCTCCTCTCTTTTACCAATTCTGAGCTATTTTGAGTTATCTGTGGATTTTTATCGGTTGCTATGGCCACGGCCAATTAGAGATTATAATATTGCTGATTCTTCGCTGCACAGTTTTGCCGATTTCTCTCGCTAGTGGCGCTAGGGGTATGAACACTCGGTGCCTGCTCAGGCACACTTTTTCTTCCACTGTTTGCGACTTTGGGAGGGAATTTAATCAATTTAGGTAATATCATTGAAAAAAGTGTTATCTTTCAAAATATATTTCATGAAATATTTCAATAGTATATTTTAAGTAGTTCAAGAAAATGGGCATTAAAAACTACCCCCCAAAGTTGCAATACATAAAAATGATCGAGGCAAGTTTGAATTAAAGGAAAATTTGATGCATACGTCAGTTTCTACAGCGGTCCAGGATTAACCGATTCCAATGAGAAATCGGACCATTTTCGGTAACCCAATGATCCCTGCTTATATCCCTGTTGATCGTGACAATAGCTCCAAGGTGCTTACACGAGCAAGGTATACAGATCAGCTGTCAACCCCACCAGCCAATCGCAAGGTCAGATTTAGGTCTTGTGGAATTATTACGGCTTTGCGTTGTTTAGCTCACATGCACGCTCCAGACGTCTCGTTTTGCTTGTTTTGTTTACTCGTTCTGTTTGCACGTTTTGTATACATATTGCTCGTCATTAAATAGATAGATTCAAAGCTTTTGTCATGGAATGAGATAATTCAGCGAGCGACTCTTTTTTACTCTTTTGACACGGCTCTGTTTTTTGTCTTCCTCGTGGAGCACCTGGAATAATTCCAAAATATCGTCATCTTTTGAACCATTAAAATTATTAAAAACGTTTTTAATAGTTTTAAAATATCTCGACCTTTCAAGGAAACAACAACATAATATCGTAAGCTAAAAAACCTTAATTCTTGGAGATATAAATCAGTTCGGCACAATTATTATGTTTATAAGTTTGTGTAAGGCCAAGTTCGTCTAAAAATTTGCTTACGTACTTCATCATTTAAATGGTACAAAAGTTAAGGATGATATTTAGGAAATATTTTCCCAAAAAAATTTGGTCAATAGATCTGAACTACACAAAAGTAAATTACTTTATATCGACTCTTTAGGACGATGTTCTTCACAATGTCAGAAAAATATCTGTTGCCATATTTGATATACCTAATAAATAATTGTTTATTCCATTAACTGATTATTATGTGCTATTCGCATTTTATGTGAAACCGATCAGGTGAATGTTTCAAAAAATTCTTCAGTCATGTTCACATCTAGAATGATAGTTTATACTCCGATCCGCTTTATTATTGGATAATCTGAAAGTAAGGCTTGATTTACACTGTTCAAGTTTGCTTTCAAGTCCTTGAATTCAACCCTTGAATTCAACCCCTTGAATAGTCTAAACGGATAACTTGAAGCGTTCAACCCTTGAATTCAAGACTTGAAGCCATTTAGAACATGTCCTATTTTCCTTGAAGACTTGAAAGACTTGAACGACTTGAACCAATCAGAACCCACGCCACAACTCTGGCTCCGCCCCTCTCTCCAGTATCTTTCAAGATTTTCCCGCCAATTCCAGATTTTAACATATTCTAGCAAATATTAATTAGTTACCGATATGTCATAATCACGAGAGACAACTGTTTTATTAAATACACAATATGTGTCTATGTGGCATCCAAAATCTAGCACAATATTAATAACATGTTCTTTGCAAGAAGTTACTATTTTAGGTTATGTTACGACTTGAAGCTTGAACAGTGTAAATGCCCATTCAAGTGGTTGAATTCAAGGGTTGCGTTCAAGGGCTTGAATTCAAGGACTTGAAAGCAAACTTGAACAGTGTAAATGAGGCTAAGTTCAGATCTCGTATTAGTGTTGAACCAGAACATGTATTATTAAATGAAATCACCCGATGGTTCCGAATACGTCCACGACTTCATTCAAACATAACTATATTTAATCAATTTCCGAGGCTCTCCCATCAACGCGTTTACTCCAGCGTTGTCCTATTTACTGAACGCTCTTTGTGTTGAGGTCATACTACGTATTAATTAATAATAATAAAGAGAGGAAGCGTCGGAAATTATTTCATCGCCATCGGAAATGGATCGAGATTAAAATCATCTTCAATCCTTGGTTCGAATTATTATCTTTCAACTGATTCTTATTTCACCTTAATTTGTTTTAATTGGACTAAACTCTTTCGGTATAATTAATTTGAGAATGTATAGCCTCTGAGGAGGAGAAAATGTATAATTACATTGGTAATTAAAGAAAAATAATGTCTCAAACTCTTCCCAGCTTTAATTTAATATAATTAAGGTGGTACTAGCGCTCGGCCGTTTTAGAAAATTGAGAGAGAAAAATTGTTTCATACGTGAGTGTAACTTTTACAGAATGTTCACATGATCAGTCTGATTGTATATTAGTAGCCCTTTTTAATTCTTGCTTATTGCATTGTTAATTAGGCGCCGGTTATTCAACAAAACCGCGCAAAACGATGAAATTTGCGATACGATTGGAGACCAAACCCGTAAACCAATTGATCTCAAATTTTAATCATGATTAGATGAAAGACAAACTTAGGGTTATCCCTTGGCACATTTTTGAAATTTAATTTTTTACGGCGCCCAGGGAGACGAGAAAATAGCTAATTTTTCACCCAAAATCCACTAATTATTATTAATTAACGAAGCAAAAAATTAAAAATGTACCAAGGGATAACCCTAAGTTTGTCTTTTATCTAATCACGATTAAAATTTCAAATAATTTGGTCTACCCATTTCGTCTCCAATCGTATCGCAAAAAGTGTCTACAAAAAGCAGCAAAATCGCTTGCGCTTGCAGCACCTTAACTTAATATTATTTTAGATTTTCATACACTGTGAAGTATGCATTCTGCAAGTGTCACTGAGTTCCGTCGGGCATTAAATTGGCAAAACGTAGCACAATCGAAAGAAATCGCAGAAAAAGAATACATAGAGTGTAGTTTTGGAACAAATCTTCTAACTGTTGGAAATAAGAATATTCCGATCAAGATGACATTTTGAAAGGTACAGCCGGGGGCTCAATATTCTACAAAATATTTATATTGCTTTCAAAATTCAAAATTCCATTTCAGAACTTGAATATCAGAGGTAAATTCAGGTGGGGAGCATGGGGTTGGAGAGTTTGATTGGAAGAACCAACGTCGAACCACCTCATCACATTAATTATTTAACATTTCAATGAATATTGACAGTAATTCGAAAGATAGCGTACTTCGATGTTTACGGATAAACACATTTCTATATGGAATCAAGTAGACATTGAATGATCAGTTCTTGCGACATCAGTCAACTTACAGACCTGAAAAGAACCAACTTCACATTATATTGCCGCATTGGACATAATCGCGGAAAGCGGAAAGAGTTTTTGTTTCTCTTAGCCTTCACAAGTCTGCCGCGAGCGGTTTTGGATATTGCTTATCAATTGCGTTATACACATAGATTTGTCTCTTGGATTTTTCCTACTCGCTGAATGATGTCCTAGACGACCAGCCAAGAAAGAAGAAAATCCATCTCCAATCTAAACCATTGTTCCTCATTTCCCATTTCAATTCCATAAAAATTCAATCGAAAATCCTTGCTGAATTCTAATTAAAATTTCCACGTCAATTTCCTATTCAAGAACGAAAGGTCAATGTGAAATATGATTTCGAAATATTCCTATTGGCTTTTGATTCTTGTTCGTCACGCAATTTGCTTTGTTTTCACTTGGGAACACGAGAAAATAATAACATTATCCATGTTAAATATCGACCGTGTAGTTGAAGCCCCAGGTTCGAGCTTTCGGTGAGGTCGCCAGCAGGGTCGTAACAAGGGGTGTGCGGGCGGTGCAACAGCACAGAGGGTCGCCAACAAGGGGGCGCCAGGAAGCCAAATTTTTATGGAATGACTTTTTTCATCCAAAATTAATTTTTGCGTATTTTTGCGTTTTTTGCGTATTTGCGTTTTTTGCGTTTTTTTGCGTATGTGTTTGTGCACAACTCTTGGGTCATACCCAAGAGGTCTAACCCCCCCCCCCCCTTCACAAATTAATGCGCCCTTGAAACAATTTTGACATACAATTTTGAAAAAAAAAATTATTCTGCTATTTTTTTTTGTGTGAAATTGAACGTTAGAAATGATTAAAACCCATTAAAATCCTGTCAAAAATATAAAAAATTTCCGTTTCAGGGCCCTGGACCCCCTTATGGTTAGGAAGTCCCCTCCAGGCCCCTCCCTCATTGATGTCATTGTCAAGAGCCGTGGAAATGTTTGACCACTGTTTTGCATAATTATTTGTTTTGTGCACAACCAAAGTTTTGGTTTGTCCTAGTCTGAAATCATCACTGGTTGGGTATAGCGTTTTCTAGGGGGTTGGGGGGGGGGGGGGGGAGGGGGGCGCCAAAATCCCTAGTTACGGCACTGGTCACCAGTCAGGTCACAGGGTCACCTGCTTCCAGTAGCAATACCCTGTACCATCACGTGATGTTAAGTGTAATGTGATACCAGCGCTTAGCGTTGGTTTTCATTGAGACTGATTAAATGTTCCATAATCAGGTATAATTCTGTCAGGCGCGTAGCCTGACTTCCATCATGGGGGGGGGGGGGGGATTGCGACATCTGGTGGGGGTTCTCTCAGTGGCGGTTTTTAGCATTTAAACCATTTAAAAGTGATTCAAAACCATCAATTGTTGCCCCGCAGGGCATTTTTTCGAATAAAAACATTTTAAAATTGATTCTGGGATGCACAAATTACAACAAACAACTCCTTATTTTTGCCCCCGCAGGGTGTTTTTTTAGAATTTAATTTAGCACAGCATTCAAAACTGTCCTTAATACTGAAAAACAACCTAGATAGTAGTTGATTGTCATGACAAAATGTTGACATTCTTAGAATATAAGTATACAAAAAGTAATATCCGAAATATATTCGTGACGGATTTCTGGGAGTTTTAATAGAAATCATATTCAATTCATTATATTTCCCGCCATTTCATTGTCGAAAGAATTTATCTATTTCGGTAGAAATGCATTGTTTTCTCAATGTTTTGTTAGTGATTTTCCTTTCAGCTTCACATTACTCAGCCCAGCATTGAAAAATAGAGAGAACCCTGGGATATCAGTTGATTGATTGTCATGACAGTATTGTTGACATTATTAAAAAAAATATATATATTCCAAATATTTTCGTGACGCTTTTCTGGGAATTATAATACAAATCATATTTTATTTCCCACCATTTCATTGTCGACTAATCTATTTCGGGAGAAATGCATTGTTTTCTCAATGTTTTGTTTGTCATTTTCCTTTCAGTTTTACTTCTTTTAGTTCAAAGGAGACAAAGAACGAATTCCAAGTAAGTGAGAGACTCAGATTGAAGAAAACCGACCACAAAGCACTACAAAAGTCTAGAATTCTAAATTGACTTATACAAACCCACTTACTCTCTATCAGAATTCTATCGATCTTTCGAACAGAATTAGAATCTCAATCAAGGTGGAACGCTTGTTTCCTATCAGCCAAAGTAATTTGTTTTCATTTAGTTAAACGTTCTTGGTTTTTAGAATGCAATATAGTCGGATGCTTTTCATTGATTAGAAAGTGCCTCTGTATATTTATCTATTGGAAAAACGCTTTACGCAAAGCGACCCCATTTAACTGTACACGTATAGCTTAACGTCGCCCTAGAGACTGAAAATGTAACTGTTTTTAACGAGTGCACTGTAAATACTACCCAGAAAAAACACTCCGTGTAAAAATACCAGCCAAGTCTCTTTAACTATAAAAAAAAATAGAAGAAATCTAAAAATTCAGCACTGAAAAGGAGTGATATCAAAAAGGTGCCAAGTCAACGAATTTTCCAAATTTTAATCGTACCATTGAAATAAAAATATCAACCCCCGAGAAATACTTAAAAAAAGGACTTGGCGCATCGTTTTTTTAAAGACACTTTTCTATCCTAAAAGTATAGGAAGAACTCTACAAGTATATTTTCCTGAGTATATCACATTCATTATCGACGAATCATACTACGTTTTAATATAACTAGTACTCTTACCTACTGGCAGTTTTGGTATTTTGTCAATATTCAGAGGAAATAAACGGATAAACGAATAACGAATAAACGGAAGCGGCCTAGTCTATTCGTTATTGCCACTATTTCTAGGGTCATATTAATCAATCATACTTCTCAATATCGTGACTGAGGGAAATAGCGAAAGCGCTCATTACAAGAAGGCCGTCAATGAGATTTGTATAAGTGACTAGTGCACTGAGCCATGCTGCTCAAATAATTACTGACTAGATTTTTATCTAAAGTAATACGTTATGTAATTTATGAATTTTTTTGGTATAAAATGTTAATTAATAGCAATTAATTACACGGCGAGAAGGTTCAAAGTATAATGCTGTAGTAGGTATGTTGATGTACCCACAAAACTATAGGTACCTACCAATCACAAACACAACTGTTCTGTATTTATTGCTTGTAAGACAATGCTATGTTTCTTTGCGTACTTATATTTAAATTTAAAATATTTTACAGAATGTTCAATATTTAATTTGAAAGTTTTGTCCCAATTTTTCTAGGCATTTCTGAACTACGTAGTATGTGAGTGGCATAAGCTTAAGAATAGAAAAATGTCTTTAAAAAAACGATGCGCCAAGTCCTTTTTTTAAGTATTTCTCGGGGGTTGATATTTTTATTTCAATGGTACGATTAAAATTTGGAAAATTCGTTGACTTGGCTCCTTTTTTGATATCACTCCTTTTCAGTGCTGAATTTTTAGATTTCTTCTATTTTTTTTATAGTTAAAGAGACTTGGCTGGTATTTTTACACGGAGTGTTTTTTCTGGGATATCACTTCTTTTGTTAGTTTATTCATACAGCTTGTAGCACATGTCCGAGCAGGGACTAATTTCTTTAAAAAAATACGCCTCAACCGATTTGGTTACTATGAAAAGTTGCGTTTGGTATAAGATGAAAATGATTATCCAAGAAGAATAGCTTAAGTTTCGTTATAATCGATCCAGCCGTTTTCGATACATGACGTCACTTCCGGTTTTGAAATAGCGGCCGAATTCCGGTATAGGTAATAAGAAAACAATCTAGTTTTATTTAGTTGATACCTTCATGAACGACCATCTGAATTCCTAATCCCTATATTTCCGTAAAATCGGTCATGCCGTTTGTAATATATGACGTCACTTCCGGTTTCATTTAGTGGTTCCTGCCGCCATTTCCGGTACCATTAATTTATTTATTCATTTTTCACAATTGATTTTTCAAATAAATAGCAGAATGAATACGCAGGAGCTAGTTCAGTTGCAATCGGTACAGGCGTTTTAG
The DNA here is from genome assembly GCA_934045905.1 of Leuctra nigra. Taxonomy (NCBI): domain Eukaryota; kingdom Metazoa; phylum Arthropoda; class Insecta; order Plecoptera; family Leuctridae; genus Leuctra; species Leuctra nigra. Next base: position 14,445,317 of record OW203770.1, read on the forward strand.
ATATATGACGTCACTTCCGGTTTCAGGAATGGCGGCCGAGAACACTGCTACCTTGAATATATAAATTGTATTGTCTATGTTACAATGTAAGTTAATTATGTACGTATTTTAAGTATAATTTGTTGAAATAAGTTAAATATTGCGTATTTATGACGTCACTTCCGGTTTAGAAAATAAGAAAATAATATTTTTTTTATTGATACTTCATATAGATGACCATCTAAATCGAATGGCGCTAATTTCGTTCTAATCGGTCCAGACGTTTTTGAGTTATGACGTCACTTCCGGTTTCAAAATGGCGGCTTCCGGTTGGTTTTATAAAAAGGCACCTCAGACGCCAAAAGTGCACATGTGGTAAAAATTTCAGGTCGATCGGTTCAGCCGTTTAGGCTGTGGCGGTGATAGCGACGTTTCGTGATATCATCAGAATCATCATCATCTTCAGAATCAGAAAGTGGTGTAATTTCACTGTTTTCTCGGTCCTCTAGCGCGCAAATGGCATAACCTATTGTTCCCAAATTTGGTATATGTAGTGGGGTGGGCCATAGCTCGAAATTAAGATATTTCGCAACAATGTGAGATTTACCAATTTTGAGATCCAGTAGGCCGAAAATGCCATGTTGTTGCTTACAGTAAAAGTGTTTGGTCTGCTCCTCAGTTTATTAGGCATTTACGGTATGTTGAGTGACTGTGAGTGTATAGTACGACTTGGCTGGGTGGAGCGACCGCTCCACTAGATAATAGTTGAATCGAACTTCTACGTAGGAAACAAAATGGTTACGCGGGTAATTGTTATATTTATGCACATTTTAGGACCAGTTTCAGGTAGATATGAAAACGCTAAGTGAACGTTCTGACTGCAAAAATATTTGAAAATCCATTCAATGTGTCCGGAAATTGTCACATGAAGGGTACAAGGAAAGAATGATACAAGTCCATTGTAGAAAAAGAGATAAATGTTTCATCTAGTGGTTTGTAGCTTTCGGAATATTATCTCGTTTTTACATAAATATTCACAATACATTTAAGCTGGGACTCTCAATGCATAAACATATTATGACTTTCACGTTTTCAGACGCGTTTTTCTACAAAATGTATCAAATGAACTTGCATCGTTCGTCCCCTGTACCAAAGAAGTGTGCTTGAGAACACAAACTTCCCCATACAAAACTTTGAAAGTTTTTTTATAAGGAACATCACTCAGCGGTCGTAGCCGAGCGTCACCACGGTACTCTCATGGCACTTTCTCTGTGTGTTTTCTTTGTTTTTTTTGTTTTTTTGCCTGCACTGCCCATGTCAAACCGCACAACCAATCGATCTGAGATTTTGTACACATATTAACGTAATCTTGCGGTCTCTGGGATCGTTTTTGAAAGCGCTCCTGTGATTGGTTCAAATTTAAAAAATATATGTCTTTCGATTGGTTTGCACGATCAATTTGAAATTTTGCAAAGTCATTTCAGCAAACATTATCCCCAATCTTACAAATTTTCAGCCAAATCCTACCTTTGGTTAAAATTTACAGCCATCTTTCCTGTGATTTTTGTAATTTAAACTAGAACCGATTGACCGATCAACTTAAAACTTCGCATGGTCTTTGGGACCAACATTTTTAAGTATGTTTGCCAATTTAAAGACTAATCTGTCGTTGTTTTCAACAGTTATTGTAAGAACATTTTATTCAATAATCTTGAAATATTTGAAAAATGCATTCGAGAAAATAAGGAACACGACTGATCTCTGGATTCTTTGGTACTAGACATAGGGGGGATCATGGAGAATACCCATCTAAAGTAAAGTAAGCTTAAGCCCCATTTACACAGTGCAATTTCTTGAACAACTTCTGTGCTACAAAAGTTCTGCACATGTGCAGAGTCACTTTTTCATCTCAAAAGTGACACTGCGCACGAGCAGAACCACTGGGGCTTTAAGTTGTTTGTAATGGCTGAAAAAGTAAACTTGTAACTAAATTTCAGTTTCAATTGTTTCTCATTTTTCACTGCCCTATGGAAACACGAGCTTCAAAATAAAAAAAAGTGCGTCGCTTATTTGTTCGAATACCTACTACATTTTCATCCCTGCCTTCTTGATGCTTCTTCAGTTCCAATTCCAAGTCGTGTAGAGCAGCGGTCGCCAACCGGTGGTCCGCGGACCACTGGTGGTCCGCGAGAAAATTTTGGTGGTCCGCAGAGAAAATTGGAAGTTTACTTTTAAGTTTCCATGCAATTTATTTAATTTAGAAAAATGGCACAACACAAAATGTATTGAATTCGGACATGTTTCAATACGTAATAATGCCTTTACAAAGTATCTACCTACCAACTATACGTATTCACTAGCTCTATAATGAAAATAATATCAGTTTCCGAGTATTTTTCCAATACCTATAAGAGTTATTTTAAACGCTTTTTCTGGAAAAAAAAGTTGGCTGAAATAGCGTAGAAACGCGCCAAATGACTTCCTGAAAACCAAAAATTTCCGGGGCTAAGCGCCCCGGACCCGCTTGGTGCTGGGGGGCCCTCCCCCCAGACCCCCCATTGTCTCCCTCACCAATCGTATTTCCCGTCATACGTATTTTACGCGCCTGAGTGGTCCCCGAGATATAAAATTGTCATATAAGTGGTCCGCGAGGTCCAAAAGGTTGGCGACCGCTGGTGTAGAGCAGCTATTAGCATAAAGCTATTAGGCATCCTGCGTGAGAAAAGGTTACCATAGTGACCTAGATGAAGGTAAAGGGAATAAACAAAATCTGTCAGCGGCAATCCAATGTTCATATTAAGAGTGATTATTTATGAAAAAAATATGTACCTAAGTAAATAGTTAATAATGATATGAAATATTTATCCATACACATTTTCAAGTTAAATATTCATTTGAGAAATATTATGTATTTATTATTTACAGCTTTGACACATTTCCCCTATCCTCTCAGCCTCAATTTTTCTATCCTTCTAACGTTTTGTGTAGGAATTAGCAATACTTGCAAACGCATTATCAAATCGGAAGAAATGAAGTGTCGAAATGAATGTTTTTCCATTGCATCTGAATCTGATTTGCTTTATATACCAGAGTGTATACCAGAGTGTACAGAGTGAAACTATTCTTAAGTATCAATAGAAAAGAGATAATTACTTTTATGTTGATTGAGTGGATCATATTTCAATTCAATAAGGATGTATTATCTGTTTCTGTGCGTTTGGAACGAAATTCCTGTTGAGAAATTGCCCGTGCTCGCTCATCAACGCGTTACACTGAGCGTTTTCCTATAGTTAACCAGTAGGATATCAGTAGGAAATCTAACTAAGTATGCATTTTTCCAAATATTGTATTTAAAATGTTTTAAGAATAACGAGTTATTTTACTAGCAAATATTTTTAAAAAAAATCCAATACACTGTTGTATACACTCAAACAAAAAACGGTATTTGCACAAAACGGATTGGTTGCTGGTCAGGTTCCTTGACAATCAATCCTTGTTATTATCAATGAAATCTGATCTCACCTAGAGTTAGATAATGCATTAGCACATACTTCATGGGATGATGCCATCAAACCTTTATCAGACAATCATTTTCTTCCGAGATATCGTTTATTATTTCTTCGAGTGTACCATACTTTCCTTTAATACTTTATCTTGTTGATCCGGTTTTCCAATACATTTATGATAAAATTAATTGATAATTTTTAACAGTGCATATACCTAGAGAATATGTACACTATAATGTGTACTATTTATGTGTCCTTTACAGAACCACAGTATAGGAAACATATACTTCATATACAGAATGGAACGACGGTAAACGAGTAAAATTCTCTATTCTTCTGCCTCTTTGAATTAATCACTTGCAATGTAAGCGATGACGTCAGAATGATAAGTGATCTAATCAGAGTCTTCTGGATTGAATCGTCGAATCATCGTCTCGTCGTTCTGTCGACGATTGACTTGCAAATTAGCTCATTATTCCAGAGTATTCACTGCCAGTCGACTTCTAAAGTGGCAATCATTCATTCCATTCGTTACTGATTCAAATCACCCCGCTGGCGCTATAAATAGAACGTTTCGGACTCAAATATTGATAAATCAATTTTCCTTTAAACCTTATTCTCGACTTTGTATGAGTTAGCGTCATGTAGTGTGATAAATGAGTGATTTTGTGACTGTTTTACAGTGTTGAATGAGTTACTTTTAAAATATAGCAGTGTTATACAGTTACAGTTACTTTCTCAAAATTCTAACAGTGTTACAGCTACAGTTACTAAGGTAGTTACTGGAGTAGTTAGATTACTGGAGTAGTACAGATTATTTTATTACTGGATATATTAACTTGAAATCGTTGCTTTTCACATTTAGCGGATTCTGAGGTTGACTATAAAAACTGTTGTATCATTTAGTGAATGGATTTTAATACAAATATGGATAAATGTTGTAAATTGTAGAAGTATGGAGGTATTTTTTTAAATTTATTTTGAATATGAACAAAGACAAAAGGTGCAACAAATATATAGGAAAAAGACGATGATGAATTCCTGGTATCTCAGTTGGTAGAGCTCTAGACCGTTAAGTGAGAGGTCCCAGGTTCGAGCCCCGGTTCGGTCGGATATTTTTCACAACGCACATCCCTTCATATAAACATACTTATCACATGAGAAATTTAAAATGTTCATTCATATTATCAAATTGAAATATCATGGGGCATTTTGGCGGGGAAAAAATGGCAAGAGACAATACTGTGATGCCATTTCTGTCCGTAACAATGTGTTACCATAGTGAATACTGAATACTTCGTTGCCATGGCAATATAGCAAATTGTGATGTAATTGTCAGGTTTCCTGTTTTAAAATAAGAAGAAATTTAACAAACTGTGTTAATTAATTCAGTTTTCCAGGACGGGAAAACTTTTGTCCACAATAAAAATAATATCTTATTATCTGGGTTCAGCAACATCTCAACTTTCATAGAGAATAAAAATTATTCAGAAATCCAATCTTCTGGAGACTTAAGTCTCATATTATTTAGTATAAATTAGAACAAACGACGTGTTGAGATGTTTTCATGCTCACATGTGAAGGGCTGGATCTTCGAACACTACGGTTTTTTGTTTGCATCCCTTTTTGTTGTGTAAACTAATTTAAGTTTTGTTACGCCATTTATTTTGGCAAAGTTGTTGAAAACTGAGAGTAAAAAATGAAATAGATACACCCAGTTTTTGAACAACACACAAAGTGCCGAAAGTTTTATTGCTCTCTCTTCGCGACGAAGTTTCTATAACTACTAGGTTTTATTTACTTCAATGAAAAGGAAAACATTCCCAATAAAAATATATCTTTACTCTTTATTATTAAATAATGTTGGTTTCGCTCCTATTTGGTAGTTAAAGCCTGAATTACACGGAAGTTTCCTTGAAGGGGTTGAAATCAAGGGTTGAATTCAAGGATTTGAAAGTAAACTTGAACCGTGTAACAACATTATCAACTATATGTTTTTGAAGTTAGAAATCGATCATTCATTGATAAGGTAATTAGTGGTAGTAATGAACTGTAATATTGTTATTAATCTGAACATGTGACTGCTAATTTAGGCTAAATAGACCCTGCAGTACTTAATGAATGAGATTAAAATAGATGCATTGACTGTAGGTACTTAAAGTAATCATTAAATTAAAAGTACATTGTGAATAAAGAATAAAATTTAACCATACACTGCGAAAAACAATTGGAACCGTTTTTCCGTCAATTACCATACATTTTCTAAACGTCACTTCGTACAATTGTTGAACTGCTCACTAGAGTTACACAGATAGGTAGAATTAGTTGAAGCTGGATTGAATGAAACGAAACTGTTAATAGAGAATTGTACCAACCTTAATGATAGGTTGTGTTTTCCTGAAATTCACTGACTGACTGCTTCAAACGCCTGCCACTTGACATAATTGTCCACTCTTCATTCATAGAGTGCAATTAATTACAGGTAATAAAAGAGAAGATCGATACCAAGAATTTGTTAAAATGTAGGGATAAAAACACTGGTATTTAAAAGCCACATACAATGGACCGCAATATTTCGCCGACGCGTTCCGTCGGCTTGCTCAGGCGAGACTGACAAGACAACACCAAAACAATAACAAACCGAACTACTAGCTTAAAATGACCCATACTGGGCCATCGGTGAAGTTGTATTTAAATAAATGTCGCACAATACTGCGCTATTAGCTATGACGATGACTCATGGCAGAATTGTGTGAGATTTTGGGTCTTGTCAGTCTCGCCCGAGGAAACCGACCGAACGCGGTGGCGAAATAGTGCGGTCCATTTTATATGGCTTTTAAATACCAGTGTTTTATCCTAGATCAGTGTACTTCTTAATTACAGGTAATACGTATCTCAAACCAATAAAAATCGGTACTCGAAAAGAGAATGATTGGCTGATTAAGGTTTGATTTCCCCTAGTAGGTCAGCTCTTTTTTCGTTGATAATAACAATTGGATTGATTGTCAGCAGCCTTTTCTTTTTCTTTTCTTTTCGAGCACCAATTTGTATTGGTTTGAGTGTACATTCACTCTACTCAACTTGAACCCATCCAAGTGCAGTGCCACGTCCTGTGATATACAAATACATTGTTTCGTTCGAAGAACTAAACAAAGTACACTTGGCCAAACAAAACTTGAACGTTCAATAAATCTGATAGGCTGATAAATGTAAGATCGCACCATCAGCAGTCAGTCTAAGCGATCTCATTGTCTCACTCTAGTAGGTGACCTCACATTTCAATGATAATAACAAGCTTTGATTGGTTATGGGACATGACCAGCAGTCATTCAAATTTGGTCAACGTTCAAGTTTTGTTTGGCCGAGTGTACATACATCATAAATAGTAAAACAAATTGTACATTAAGCTTCCAACATCGTTTGAAAAAAAATCTGATGTAAAATATAGAGAATATAGATGACAAGTAGATAGAAGTTCTGTGAATATAACTTTTTGCTTGGCTTCAGGAAATGATGTGATAAGTAAATTGTGTGGCATTTTTACAGTGACATGATGTGTGAATTCATTTTCTTTCAAACATCAAATACAAAGTGAAAGCCTTCATACGTTTTTTTTACCAGAGTACACTATGGCATCTCTCCTGCATCAAATCTATATTTAATGATGCTGGTTTTTGAATTCTATAGCACCACTTTGCGAAAGTACTTTTATTCCCACTCTAAAAAAACACCATATATATATATATATATATATATATCTCACTCAAGGCCCGTTTGAAAATCAACAAATGGACTCTGCAGTCTCCAGCCTGAGAGTGATACGGAAGCAAAAGTGTTTCTACCTAAAGTCTCATTGGTGTAATAAAGCAAGAGCTAAGTGGATTTGGAAAGAGTGAAACTTTGATAGATTTCTCCTGACTCTAGAAAATTGCATTAGCACGTTGGAACTGATGGTCTCAATACCAATCTCATTTTCCTCTTAGAAGATTGAAGAACGTAGAACGCAAGATGATTGATACTAATTGATTAACGTCGCACTATTTTGCAACCAGGCTAATGGCGTCGGATGAATTATTATGATTACGATTGCGAAGGATGGAGGCGGTTGTGGTCTATTAGTATGTAACTTTCTCAAGGTTTTTTGATTGATTGATTGATTTATTAAGTTACAAATTGTATTAATACAGGTGGTAACACTTAATTTTAATTTAATAATAATAATAATACCTATAATAATTATTATAATAATAGTGTTGATATTATTAAGCAAAAAATATCTAGAGAATTTTGCCTGTGCCACGGTAGGTGGGAAGGAGGTGGCCGTGTTCTCTGGCAATTATTTGTGATTAGAAGAATAAGAATAAGAAATATACCAATTATCGATGAGAAGAATGCGCTTGTGGCCTTGTATTATAGTAGGCAACCTTCACAACAGAACTCGCCGGAAATATGCCACGTCCGCCTTGATCCCACTGCCAATTAATAAATACAATATAAAATCATCTCGTTCTTGGAAAGTACACCGTGATGATTCCATGGCATCCCAAGGGGGAGGCAAAGTCACCTCTTAGACCTCAGTGCCCCCCCCCCCCCCCAACCCATCATGAAGAGTTTTAAAATGAAGTTAAATTGTTAAATATTCCGTAGAAAAGTATTTTAATGCGTACATACTTTTCCCTTCTATCGAAATTTAAGAGGGAAAACCCCAAAATAACTGTGCTTTGCATTGATCATGTTTCGTTTTTCAACAAATTAAATAATATTGCAGCACAGAACTTCAGAAATGCTTAAAATCCCATAAATCCAATCCAGAAATTCCACATTTTCCCGGGTCTATGCACCCACATAAGGCCAGTGAGGGAGCATTGTTTAAGCGGAAGAAGAAGAAGAAGATACCCTTTAAAAAGGGGTGTAATTTCACTGTTTTCACGGCCCTCTAGCTCGCAAATGGAATAACCTATTATTCCCAAATATGGTATATGTTGTCAGGTGGGCCATAGCTCGAAATTAAGATATTTCGCAACAATGTGAGATTTTTCAATTTTGAGATCCAGTAGGCCGAAAATGCTATGTTGTTGCTTACAGTAAAAGTGGTTGGTCTGCTCCTCGGTTTATATAGGCACCGAGTGTTCGCCACGAGTGAGAGAAATTAGCAACATTTGTGGGAAGATCGTCAACTGTTTTATTTCTCATTGGCCGTGACCTAGCAACCGATCAGATGTCAACAAATGTACTCAAAATATTTCGGAATCAGAACTTAGTCGCGCAAATTACTATTGTGATCAGATTCAGTGAAATTGTGAACACTTTGTTGTTAATATTTTGTAGGCGAATAATCATTAGATAAACTTGTGTAAATTTTAAGAATTGATAATGCGTAATATGTGCAGCAACATAACGTATAACTGCAGCGACTTGGACGCCTTGCCAAAGGTAAGCTTCCTTCCCACAGATTAGGTGGCTCTGTCTGTACTTTTGCAGTGCCATCTGTTGTCTAAACACGCTGCCTATAGGCATTTACGGTTTGTTGAGTGACTGTGAGTGTATAAT